>JALIZF010001655.1:0-20000 GCA_029948255.1 Telmatactis stephensoni
ACACCATCCCCTACCCTATACCCCGGAACCAACACAGAGATGGATACTTCCCTAGGAAATGGATACGATTCGAGCCATAACCGGACTGTGAACAATGTCTAGCTGATCGTTGAATTTTGAATTATTCATTCGCATCCCTCTTTTTAGTGTCCGGCATGTTTTATTGCTAGTTACTACTTCCTAAAGTGCTAGTTGAAGTGCAAATAGCTTAAAATTTTACCTCATTCACCACCACGCAATAGCCAGAAGTTTTATCCACTTACAAGGAGAAAGGATGACACAGTTGTTTAGTGCGCGGCTTCGGTGAATAGGTCAAAGTTCGACTCCCAGTCACCACGCATCCTTGTTTCGACTTCTTTCCATTCCGTGTGGCTTTAGTTAACTTTAAATACTCGTAAAACAGAGCACTGATGCAAAGAGGGGGTAAAGACGCACCCTTCGAACGCTTTGTACACGAGCCACGGGCTCGAAAGAATTGGACAACCACTCCGCGCGCTTTCAAAGTAAAATAAACCACCTTACCCTTTTTTACCTTTACGGCGTCACACGACGCTTTCACCGTTTACATAGTGTATGATGATGTACAATATTACAGCCGAGAAAGGATTCTATTTCATGTTATGCATTTCGATCGTTTCTAGGCAGGAAAAGTCTTGAACCTCAAAGTACTGGCCATCAGCGATCTTCATCCTAACGGGATGAGAGAAGTGTTCTGTGAGATGAATGGACAGTTGCGTTCTGTTATGGTGCAAGATAAAAGCGCTACCAAGGTTTGTGTTGGTTTGTCTTGTGCTACCCTGCAAGAAGAGTCTCCTTTTCACCTTTCCCCCTGAAGTGAAAAGGCAAGAAAACCTGTTTTCTTCCTTTTCTCTTTAGAGGGAAAAGTAAAAGGGAGCTTTGCTTGCAGAGTAGTCTTGTGTTTCAAGTAAAGAAAAGTAACCATTGATCTAAAAGTAATCCTCTTCAGCTCACATCTTATCTTACTGTGCAACGTCAGTTTCCTTTCCTTCCTTATCTCCTTTCTTTCGTTTTTTCTACCCACATGATTTGCATCACTTCATCCTCGTAATTTCCTGTTGATGTTCTTTACCACCATCCTTTTTTCGTTTTCCTTGACCGTCTTTTCGTTCACCAAATGTCTCATTCTTTCATGTATTCTTTCTTCCCTTCCAACCTTGGATTTTCCCCTGTATTATGCTGTCAATGGAATCTTCTGATCTATCTCAATTGTTCATCGATTGTTGTCCTTTCCTCGCTTTAGACTCTAGTCCTCCGTCCCAAGGCCGACAAGACCGTCAAAGGCTCCATCGGTGCCCCAATGCCTGGTAAAGTGGTTGGAATCCGCGTTAAAGAGAACGAGGTCGTCAAAAAGGGGATGCCTTTGGTCGTACTTAGCGCTATGAAGATGGAAACGAACGTCTCATCGCCGTGTGACGGAACAGTAAGGAAGATATCCATAGCACTGAACAATGACGTAGAAGCAGGAGATTTGCTAATAGATGTAACACCATCCTAATAGTGACGTCATATTAACCTATGACGTCATACCGACCTATGACGTCATATTTTCTTACAAGCAGATTTACTCATGGATATGGTACCATCCTCATAATGTCGTTATACTCGTACGCTTATGACGTCATAAGCACTTAGTCAATAAACATCGCAGGGACACCTTGATAATTGTGGTCCAACTTATAGGAGAATACATAAAAACAGACTTTAAAAAATGATAGATATGGCGTACTGGCTAAAGAATTTTTGATATAAATATGTTGCGTAGCCTGGCTGTGCTCAGTTGTAGGTTCGAAAATTTAGCACAAAAATTAAACACTAGAAATGACTCATTCGTAAAACTACAGAAAGTAAAAGACGGAAAAGAACGTATAATTTATTTTTAGAGGTACCAGAACCCACTGTTGTCAAATTATCATACCGACTAGGATAGGTAACTTATCAAATCATATTCAGGTTTAGGTATAAAATTAATAATGATGTTAACAATAATAAATGTTCAAAACGACTAAGTCATAAGTGTACGTCTAACACCCATTATAACCATGCCCTTGCGAGAAGAGGCAACTGTCCTCCCTCTTCTACGAAACAAGAATTGCCTCTGCTTGAAGGGTATAGAGGCTTTGCACCATCACGTGACGGCAGCCAAGACAGGAGGCAGCGTATCAAGCTTTTGCCTATTGTTCGGTTGTCATTTGGCGAAACAATAGAGCCATTCACGCTTCACAAGTTTCATGTTCGGTACATGGCTTCTGGGGGCCTTTCGATAGACGTCATTAACGCTCGTTAAGCACTCGCAAAAGACAAAAAAGTTCCCAACCCTGGTGGCGAAGGACGATTTTGTCCTTCTCAATGGAGACAAAAAATTGACTTACCATACCGGACGCAGTGGTTTTTTGATTCTTCGCATGAAACCAAAATATTACTAATCCGAAGTTAAGAAAGATCTGTTTATAATTTTTAGCCAGTTGTTTATAATTTTAAGACTACAATATTAACAAACACCAGTTTACTTTAGAAACGTTTTGGTTGAATCTCCTAATAAACATCTTACACAAGAATTTTTCAAAGTCTTTTTAGTCTGTTGTATTCGAAACATTCAAGCGCCACAAGTAAAGTGTCTACCAACTGAACTGAAGAGTTTTGACACGGTTGTCAAGTTCTTGTTGATAGTTTCGCTTGTCAAAAAATCCAGCAAAAGTTTCATTTCAATAACCTGTCTGAAATAAACAGAAACATATCCCTCGTGGAATAGCAGAAAGTATTTTTCTTTCTCTCAAACATCCAAACAACAGATATGAAATCAACAGTTGACGAAAATCGGAAATCTGCCAAGAAGTGTTTTGACACGGTTGTCAAGTTGTTATTCATAGCTTCGCTTGTCAAAAAAATCCAGCAAAAGTTTCATTTCAATAACTGTCTGAAATAAACAGAAACATAACCCTCGTGGAATGACAGAAAGTATTTTTCTTTCCCTCAAACATCTAAACGACAAATATGAAGTCAACATGCAGTTGATGAAATCTGCCAAGAAGAGTTTTCTGAGTTTTGAAGGTTGTCAAGTTGTTGTTTATAGTTTCGCTTGTCAAAAAATCCAGCAAAAGTTTCACTTAAATGTTTTTTAAATCAGAAGCATATTCTTTGTGTATTTTAGTTTGTTTTTTGGTTTTGGCTTCACAAGAATATAAACCGTAGATATAACGTTAACAGTTGGTGAGATGAACTGATCTACCAAGAAGAGTTTTGACACGGTTATCAAGTTGAGTTGTTTATAGTTTTGCTTGTCAAAAATCCCGTATCAAATGTTTACCTCGATCGATTGGAACTGTTTGGAATCTCTTTAGAAGCAAACAGAAACGTACCTGTTGTTAAATGTTACAATCAAAAGTCTACATAGAGATATGAAGTCAACAGTTGGTGAAAGACTATAGAAGAAGAGTTTTCGGACACACGATTTGTCAAGTTGTTTTTGTAGTTTCGCAGCTAAAAAAAATCTAACAAAAGTTTCACTTTAGTAAAGAACTATTTGGAATTTCTAAATAGACAGAAACATATCACTCGTGAAATGTTATAAAAATTCATTTCATGAACAAAGAGTTTTATTTACTGAGAGTACGTTGCCTCAGTGCATGTCAATTATCAACGAACAGGGCTCCCTTAGCAGTACAAAAAAATATTCTCCAGGGTCCTCTATGTTTGGATGAATTTTATCGCCTCCCCCCACGGGAGGTAATTGTCACTTATTCGGATTACTCATTCGGAAAACTCTACAGCTCATTTGCATACTCGGCTGATGTGTCACGGTGATTAATTCTATTGTACTCCGCTAACAAAAGATCTCCAAATAAGGTCATTTTTGGAGTCCCAATGACAACCGAAAGCTTGATACGGGAACAATAGAGTCTGGACTAATCTGGTTTACTTGAGAAAGAGTTCAGTTTCAAAGGGGAAAAAGACTATTGTTGTGCCTCTTGTCATGGCTGCCAACACGTGGTGGTGCAAAGCCTCTGTTATTACTATGGATCAAGAAAAATCCATACGACTTCCTAGCTTCTCAAATTCTCATGTCTCCAATGTTTTGTTCTGCAATCCAAAATGTAGTCAACTGTTACTACTTAATTAAGTGAAGGCGCTGTTATGCGGTGCAAGATTTTCTGAAACTCGTCTAGCAATAGCGTTGCGAAAGTTGCACGAACCATATTAACCATTGCAACGTGTTCCATACCGTGTATCACGCAAAATCGTTGGCAGAAAAGAAGACGATTGCGCCTATGAAGCAAGTTTCAGAGAAAAAATTGCACTGTGTAACAGCACCTTAAAGAATATGAAGCAAAAATATAGAGTTTATGAGAGTCTCATTCGACCAGTCGAAAAGTGTTGGCATTGGGTATCCTGTGGATGATTATTGAGCCTGCGAGCTAAATATGCAGCAGTTTTACCGCGCGCAAATGACGTCATTACTGATTGTTACGTAGGTTTCTAATTGCAAGCTTTGACAGCGTTTCGCTTTACCTGGAAGTCTTCAGTTTTTAGTTGTAAAAAATCAGTGATTATGAGTAATTGTGTCCAAACGTCTCACCAACCTTGCAAACTGTAGCTGGTTCTCCTGTCAGTAGAAATTGAGGAAGCATGGGGCAGTGCGTCCTATCAAAGCTCAGCATCACGGTGGATAGACCAAATAGTGTCTCCTCTGTGTCTAGTTTATCTCCAAGCGGATCCCTCTATGATGTTTTCTGTTCATCCACTGGGGACCCACTAAGTGACTCCATGGACTTCAAGAAAAATCTAACGTTGACAGAAGAAGCTATTTTGTTGGAGCCTGAGCTGAAAGAGGTGGAACCCACCTTCAATGAACGGAATAAAGAAGTTGATATGTTAAAGTTAGGCCATGCTTATGGAGGTGTTGGCCTCGGTAAAGAGGTGGAGCTCAAACCTGTTGAAGCGAATACAGAACCAACTGACGAATGCGGCCAACGACCCGAGGCCAGTCAAGAGCGTTGCGCAAAGCGTGGTCTTGGGACTTTACAAGCAAAGAATGGTAAAGCGATGGAAGAGACTGAAGTGTTAGAGTTAAGCGACACTCACAACGAGAAAAACAATGCCAAAAAACATGTGAGATTTAACGACGAAGTTGAAGTGTTTATTTTGCCCGACGAAGAGGTAGAGGTCTGCGATGCCATTGATAAGAAATTGATTGAGGAAATTGAGATGGAATACGGAGTTTATATGATGATATAACAAAGCGCTAAATTTGTCCGACGAAGAGGTAGAGGTCTGCGATGAATCGATAAGAAATTGATTGCGGAAATTGAGATTGAATACGGATCGAGTTTATATGATGATATAACAAAGTGTTTATTTTGCCCGACGAGGAGGTACGTAGAGTTCTGCGATGAATCGATAAGAAATTGATTGAGGAAACTGAAATTGAATACGGAGTTTATGTGATGATATAACAAAGCGCTAAATTTGTCCGACGAAGAGGTAGAGGTCTGCGATGCCATGGATAAGAAATTGATTGAGGAAGTTGAGATGGAATACTAGTTCATACCATGATCAACAAAGGTAAGAAATTTTAGATAAAACAAATGGGCGATGAAATAGTTTGTTATTTCCTTAAAATTATGTTTGTTTCAGAATTACAGGCGAGACAAAGGGCTGTGGAAGCGCACGACCAAACTAGTGTGGTTGAATTTGTTGTCGGTGTTCATTTGGACAGGCGGACATTCTTGAAGCAGGTTAGTTATTGCTCTAAGATCTCCTCTGCATATTAGCGCGATAGTTCATTTGTGTAGATCAATATGCAGTAATGCTTTAATCCTTCAACAAAACTTGCATGCCTATGTCTTGTGGAGGAGAGTGGTCGGTAATTATCAATTATATATATTTGGTGTATTACGAGCGTTCTGACTGGTCGAGAACTGTGTGAGATTCAATTCGACTTCTCCTGGAGCAATTTTTTCTTCTCACCACGTCTGACGTCTTACGTGTATCCGTTAGAGTATAGACGCACAGAAAATAAAATTTATCTGTTTATATATATCCAAATTTTCCAGCCAATCAGAGCGCGCGCGAAACATTTTGTGACGTCATCGGTTTGTCTATGCTGTAATAACACACGGTTCTAGACCAATCACAGCGCGCGTGATTATTGTGCTTGAATAAAGTTTAATTCTGAGAACTGTTCCTTTCAGCTAGCTTTATTAAAACCAGCTTTGGCTACTCAAGAATCGCATGTTCTTTAGAAGAATGTAAAAAATTGTGTCATTTGGACCATCGATCCATCTCAGAAAATGTCAAGAATTCCACGAGTTAATTACAAACACGACGCATTTAATTTGACACTGAACACACCCACTAGATATCAAACGATATGATTACAAAGGATAGGGAAGTAGATACGGATATCAACGAAAAGATATGTATATAAATAGGTACACATACGCAAGATCAAGAATTTGGGTTTGTGATCACTTGGGTTTGGCATGACTTACAACAATGATCCGCGCTTGATGATTTAGCATGGCATCTACTAGTTGTAAGTAGATACATGACTAGAAAGGAAACTGTGAATTTATGTATACAGATACGGAAGAAAGATTACTTTACATAAATAAGTATAGGTACATCGAGATAATGCGTTTTCTTGGCTGGCATGGGAAGCCTAATAGGAGGCCGTGTTCTGCAGGGGGTAGCCATAACCTTCCCCCAAATTTGTCATAGTCTCGGTACGCCAGCGGTATTCTTTGCTCCCTCTCGAGCGTCCACCAAGTTCTTGGGTCCATATAGAGCGAACTTTTGCAATAAAATATTTTTTAGGCCGACGAAGCTGATGGCTTAGCGTGACCTCTAGGAACAGTGGTCTCTTGTATCTTAGCATATAGGTCCTCATTGCTAACTTACTGTTGCCGTTTGATGTTCAGCTTGATTTAGAGACAATGACTATGGAAGACATAGAAGAAGATTTCACACAGGATAGGATCAACCCACGGCGTTCATGTGCAACAAGGGCATTGGTATTAACGTTGGAATGAAACTGATACAGTCAAAATCCTGCAGGAAAGTGAACTTAGCCGGAAAACACTTAAACAGCTGCTACGGGCTGTACAGAAAAAAAAAACTTTATTTAACTAGTCTTCACATATAAAGTGCACATGAAAAACGCTAAATGAACAGATATTATCTCGGCAAGATTGATTAAAAAATATACATATTGGGATTGTTAGTGGTTAATGAGAGTTGATAAAATCAACCATGAACTATATTATTATTGCCACAGCTTCAGAAAAACTCGGAAAAGTTCTAAAATATGCATGGAGAAAATCTTTCCTACGTCATACTATCTGTGTATAACTCATGCTCAGCTAAATTGCATTGTTCAGTGAACTTGATTACATATCTCCAATGTTTGCATTTCGGTCACTTGTGGATAAATATCGGTAACTTGTGCGTAAATATGCTAAAACATTTAGTGTGCTTGACTATACATGTCTTAATTAATGTTTGACTATCGATCACTTAAACCTGTAAGACTCAGATTTTCCATGGTCGTCCATCTGAAAAAAAAAGAAAAGAACTTTATTTCGGCAAACAAAGTTTCCCATATACTACATCATTAAAAAAATGCAAAAAAGTTGTTTTTTCTCGTGTAAGACGTGTAATATATAGAGGAGTTGAAGTACTCCCTGAGTTATAGTAAGAATTTTTCGCATAACTTTAGACGATTCGGTACGTTCCGAAGTTCGATACGTACTTCGGAATCTTGTGCAAACTCGGAAAATGGTTATAGAATCAAGTTCTTGATTCAAGCTAGTCATGACAGACTTCATTTTGGTAATCAAATTGCAAGCTTCCTTAGGCAGAACACTTTCTCGCTTTGAAATGAAACTCATTCTCAGAGCAAACCTCCGGTTTCTAATAGGAAGTGAGTTCGCCAACAAAGTTCATTGTGAACTTCCAAAGTACGATTTGAACTTCGAAACCGCTTCAAAACAAACACTCCATCCTCCAGTTAGCGTTAGATAAGAGACTCCGGCCTCGGATATGCTGATTGATGATTGCTCTAAGACTTTCAAAAGAATGCGAATACATTATAGCTGGTCATACGTTTGGGCTTATAATTGCGCTGTAACTCTTTCAAAGTTGCTCACTCCTTGTAGAGTTATATAATTTCATTTCACTACTAAAGTCAAAACCTAGTACTTACTCCATCAGTCGCAAGAAAAGCACGGGATCCCCGAAAGCGTTATTTTTCCCCTACAGCATCGTTGACGCTTCAAGTGGTAGCAGCGTCCTCCACAAATTCCAAAACCGAGGGGGCAGCAGTTGCGTGATTTGGGTACAACTTTTCTTCCGTAACAGCATTTCTGGGTTCTGGGATTGTAGCACTTACCACTACAGATTCCAAATCCGCGTCGACAGCAGTTGCTTGATCGGGGTTCAATTCGTCTTCCCTGACAGCATCTCTGGCTTTTTCGATGGTAACATCTTCCGCCACAAAGTCCAAATCCAGGCGGGCAGCATCTTTGTGATCGCGGAATCGGCCTTTCGCCGTTACAGCATCTGTAGCGATGTGGATTGTAGCATTTACGGTTGCAGATTCTCCAGCCATGCGCACAGCACAGTCCATACTTGGGAATGATTCTACCTTCACAGCATTTGTGGTGATGTGGATTGTAGCATCTACGGCTACAACTTCTCAACCCACGGGAGCAGCAGCGTGCAAACTGGTGAATGAGTCTGTTGTGACAACATTTTTGGTGATGTGGGTTGTAGCACGTACGGCCGCAACTTCTCCGTCCACGGGAACAACACTTTGCATTCTTGCCAATGAGTCTGTCGTGGCAGCA
Source organism: Telmatactis stephensoni (assembly GCA_029948255.1). Classification (NCBI taxonomy): domain Eukaryota; kingdom Metazoa; phylum Cnidaria; class Anthozoa; order Actiniaria; family Isophelliidae; genus Telmatactis; species Telmatactis stephensoni. The sequence goes on from JALIZF010001655.1 coordinate 8,865, forward strand.
TTTGTGACGATGTGGGTTGTAGCATGTACGGCTGCAAATTCTCCATCCACGGGAACAGCACTTTGCATTCTTGCCAATGAGTTTGTTGTGGCAGCATTTGTGACGATGTGGGTTGTAACATGCACTGCCGCAAATTCTCCATCCACGGGAACAGCACTTTGCATTCTTGCCAATGAGTCTGTTGTGGCAGCATTTGTGACGATGTGGGTTGTAGCATGTAAGCAGGCCGCAACGTCTCCATCCACGTGAACAGCAACGTTGAAACTGGTAAATGAGTCTGTTGTGACAGCATTTGTGGTGATGTGGGTTGTAGCATTTGTTATTTCCACAAAGGTGCAGACCTCGATTGCAGCATCTACGTCTTTTGGACATGATACTGCCATGACAACATTGCTGTTTGGATGGTCGATAGCATTTACCTTTGCACTTGTGTGAACAGCCACACAGCGTTGCCTTTCCAACGATCTTTCCTTTGCAGCATTTCTGTTTGTTTGGATTTAAGCATTTGTTTTGGCAGGCGTGCTTGCAACAGCGCCATGGTCGTTTAATGACTTTCTTTTTGCAGCACTGCTGATTCCATGGATTGTAACATTTATTGTTACATTTGTATTTGCAGACTTTCTTTTCGAAATTTGGATCTGAAATAGCAAGGAACCTCGATTTAAAATGGACACCAAGAAGAAGACAAATGGCCGTAATCAGTATAGAAATGTCCGTTTTATAGAAGAATAAGTTTCATTTACAAGAAACTGATCTATTGAGATTCCAACTGTCGAGACATAGACGGCGACTTGTCGGTTATAGCGAGGTGGTCGTATTATGGAAGTTTCCGAAAGCAGACGTTCTACTGTACTGACTTAGAGTTCATCTTTCTATAGCTACAGAAGTACCTCAGTCTAATTAAGAATGACATCTGCATAATACGAACACCTCTTTATAACAGACAGGCCTCCAGTTGCACGAAGGGCCGGTAAATAGGGCTATCCGCTATAGATAATTCCTCGTCCAGTGGATAAAATGATGGAGTTAAGCCTCCATAAAACTTACACCTCTCTTTATTATAGACACTTTTCTTCGGCCTTTTTGTGTCCGCTTTTAACATCTTTCACTATACATCAGGATGAATTACAACAGGTGGAATATAATACGGCCTTTTTGTTAGATCTATAAAATGCAGACCTAGTTCTATGACATGTTAACATTACCTCAATATAAAGAACGGATCGACACCTCTATATATGTTGGACTCTATATTTTCGGTGGGTGGTTAATTGCGTTAGCCCCGGATGTACGATGCAACTTTATCTGCAACATGCGTGCAACGTGTCCACCCTTGCAGTGTTCTGGGCAATGTTGCGCGACCTTTAACCTGTAACTGCTGCGCGCATCAACCGTTGCAGGGATGAATACACGGTGCAACACAGTGTTGCGTGCAATGTTTGCTGAAAAAAGTTGCAAAAATTTGCCCTTTAGAGAGGTTTCAACTATATTACTCAACTTCTTGTGCTACCTTGATAATTGAAATCTTTGACTTCAGCCTCATTCTCATCATTATCATTTGTATGATCATCAGAATCACGTTTTCTATATTTCTCTGCATCAGGATAGAATATGTCTACTGGTTTATCCAAATTATCATCGTCATCATTAAGGAAAGCGTCCAATTTTCTCTTGACATCACCATCAACAGCTTCGTCGTCATCGATGTCAGAATTATCGTGATCAACAACACTTTTGCCTACTCCTTCGACATTTCCTTCTAAAATCAACAGAATAAGATTAATTTAACAGCAATTCAAAATATAGTCATTATATATATACAGCATATGATGATCACATCAAGGACAGTAGCTAACGCCGGAAATCTAAGCTAAATAGCTGTTTATATATGAAGGCAAGTTGTCCCTGGTCAGTGAAGGCCGCAAGGATGAAGGAGCAAGGATTTCAGGGGCAAGGATGGCACAGTTGGTTAGTATGCGGCCTTCGGTGCATGCGAGAGGTCCCTAGTCCTGACCTCGCATCCTTCAGTGTTTCGACTTCTTTCCTTTCTGTGTAGCTTTAGGTAGCTTTAAATACCCTTAAAACGGATGGATAGAGGGGGTAAAATGAGCGCCGGCCGTCTGCTTCCTAGAAGATTAGCTCAGCTAAAGGAGCTACCGACGTTAAACAAGGTCCTTTACCTCTACCTTTAATTACATAATGCCTCTAGACAGTGCTTGAAGAAATACAGCCAAAAGAAAACATAAAAATCCTATTTGCGAGCAAATACCATTCCATAAATTTGAAAACGTAACGCTTCTTTTTGTTTTCCGGTTTCCAACCTCAGAATGACAGATATTTACAAAGCAATACAAAGCATAATATTTATTTCAGGGAACTATCTAGCTATTGTTACTCCATGAAACAAATTTTGTGAACTAAGGGATTATTAATGACTTTTGAATCTCGATGTGTTGAGGTTAACATTTGCAAAAATTCGGCTCGTGAATTAGCTTTATGATCACCGAGAAATCACGCAATTTTGCCACGCCCTTCAAATGGTCGCCAAGCGTTAGAGGTCTGGCACCCAGTGACGTAATCTGTATGTAAATGAAGGAACCAATCACTCCGTCGTAGCTATAAACTGAGATTTACGGCTCTGTGTTAATTGCCGAAGTTCTTGTCTCTTGGCAAAATTGTTCACAGTTATTAGAGTGCTTACAATATATCCGTGAAAAAGTTAGCAAACTAAATTGTACTAAATAGCGCGAAATCCTTTGTTTTCTATCGTTTAATTAGTGCAAATTAGTGCAATTTCTTCCAAAGTTTTTCACGGATATATTGTAAGCACTCTATAGACAAGAAATGACATTGATATACAACAATCAAATTATAATATCGTGCTTGGATAGAAATTCCGATTATATCGATCAGAAATAGGCTAAATATTCAACAAGAATGCCAATTCATTTTCATTTTCATGATGCATAAGCCAGCATATCAATATGTTATTTATCAATTAACAATTCTTTGACGTCTTAGCGTTTTTTCATCGGACCGTGACTTTTGAGCTAGTGCTTTAACAATAACAGAATAAACTATATGCAAGTTGAGCATTTTTAAAAAGCATATCAGATCAATGGTCTTATCATTATTTTTTGGGGGGAGGGAAGCAAGTTAAAATTGCAAGTTAAAATTGAGCTAATGTAGAATACCGTTCCTCATATGACATTTAAAATTCTGGTACAGTTCTTTAGATTTCTAAGCTCTTAGTTTTAAATGTTAGTTCTTACTGCTCAGCTAGAGTCAGAATTCTAGCCAAATCCCTTCGCCCGGGGGAAGGGGGGTAATCAATTACCTTTTTTCATATCATCAGTTTCACCAAAGAAAAGGTGCCATTTATATAACTTTCATTGAAAACGATACAGTTTCCCCTACCCTCAGAGATATACTTCAAACCATAAAATCCCTACCGTTTATACATCCCTCCATTCTGAAAAAAGTGCTGAGCCCTTTCATTTGTGCTAATTCCTCGTATAGTCGATTCTTCTACGTCACCACATTTAGGGATCACGTGAGATTGCAACGCGCATGCGCAAGATCAGTGCACGCTTACTGCCGGTAAGGTCAGTCGAGTTTATGCAGTAGCACATTCAGAAAACTCATTTTTTCAACAAAGAGTTTTTAGTTTACCACCAAGAAGTGTGGTTGCAAACCTAGTGGTGCAGGAATTACCACTACATAAGCTTTGGAGTTTCAGATGACCTCGAAGAGGTCATTTACGCCGCTAATAAGAAATGGCGGGAACACAGGACGACATGGAAATGTCGACGTCAAATACAGGCAAAACAAGTGCCCATAAGAAGACAAAAAAGTCTTCGAAAACTGGGAATGTAATTCCCAGGTCTGAGACAACTCCAAGAAACGCTAGTGGCGCAGAAAGGCCCACTACAGAAAAACCGACAGTCGATGAACCGGCTGTCAACAAACCGCCTGAGGCGGCAAAGCCTGCAGAGGAGAGCGAATTGTCAAAATTCGGGAGCATGCTGACTAACTCAATGCTCAGCTTACAAGAAACCATGTCTAAGCAGTTCGAGCAACTGCAGAGCACAATTGAAAAAACGTGGAGTATAGATGAACATGAATTGCTGGGTAGCTCTGATGAGGAAGACGGGAGTGTTATGAGTGAAAATGGCGCTAAAAACGACTACGTCCGCAAACGGCGTGATGAACCTAGACCAAAACGGCGTCGAGATATCTCCCCTTCTGAGCTATCTGACTCCACGGACGATGGAAAAAGGAATACAAACTCGGTGTCATCGAAAACGGGCGACAACGAATGTGAAGTGTTGACAGCGATCGCTCAACGTCTCACGAAGACAGAGCCGACCGACACGACTGTCAATGAACAGCTTGCGAAGCTTGTTAACGAGCTCATGTTCAAGTCCAAAAGACCTGATGAGTCTAAACTGAAAGAGGACGGGGAGAAAATTCTCCGACCACAAAATTGCGAAAGCCTAGTGGTCACAAAAGTGGACGAGCTGATATGGAATAGGCTTCGACCTAACACGAGATCCTTTGACTCGCGAGTCCAAACTGTGCAGAGCATGTTGATCAAAGGTGTTATCGAGATCACAAAAATGCTAAACAGTATGCTGGAGATGAAAACCAAAACTAATGTTGATAAAACTAGCTCGTCTGACGAGGGTAATGTTGAGGCTTCTACCAAAATCGACAAGTTGATTGACAAGGGTATGTCAGCCATCGAAATGCTAAGCCATGCAAATTACGAACTTAACATGCGACGGCGAGAGTGTATTAAACCAGACCTCAATGAGGACTACCAAACGTCGCTGTTTTCCTCGTCAGTTCCAGTGAACAGCTTCCTATTTGGAGGAGATACATCTAAAAGGCTAGAGGATATTGACAAGACAAATCGAGCTGTGAAAAAAGCCATGGGCAAATCCAATGGCCAATCGAGCAGAAAGAATAAAGCTTTCAACAAGCAATATGGCCGCTCTCGAGGATATGGCGGTAGTAATAACTACAAATACTCCAGGAACTCACACAGTTCTAGTTACTCCAGCTCACGAAGGCCTTTTTTAGGCAAAAGGTCGTACAATCAGCAGGAGAAAAAAGGGAAAGACAGACAGAAGCGGTGAGCTCTGTTCCACCGGAAACGGTGAGTGCAAATCCCTTTTATACATGCATCTGTTTTAAAAATGACAAAATTAACCTAGTACCTGTTGACAACTTCAGAGCTGGCAGGCTTAAATATTTTTTAACTGAGTGGAAAGAACTCACATCGGATAAGTCAATATTAGACACTGTTGCACATAGTCATATTGATTTAATTGATAGCTCGAGTGAATCGACTTGTCAACAAACCACTAGATTAACTTGTCATGTCAATGCTGTAGAAAAAGCAGCTATAGACAATGAAATTAAGATACTTCTTAGCAAAGGGATTATTGAGGAATGCACTCCTTGTGTTGGGCAATTTTTATCCCCTATTTTTGTTAGGATTAAGAAGGATGGTACATATAGGCTTATACTGAACTTGAAACAGTTCAATCAAAACATTGAGTACCACCATTTTAAGATGGAAAGCATTCATACTGTTACTACTTTAATGAGACCAAATTGTTTCATGGCATCCGTTGATTTTAAGGATGCGTATTACTCAGTGCCTGTGGCAGAGGAGCACAGGAAGTTTTTAAGATTCCTATGGGAAGGTAAATTGTTACAGTATACTTGCTTTCCCAATGGGCTTGCTTGCTGCCCAAGAAAATTCACAAAACTTCTTAAGCCTATATATGCTGAACTTCGCAAGAAAGGATTAATAAACGTGCCCTACATTGATGATTCATATTTACAAGGACAATCAGAGCAGGAATGCTGGGAGAATGTTAAGACAACTGTTATGCTTTTTCAGAAATTAGGATTCATAATACATCCTAAAAAATCTATGTTTTACCCAACACAGGAGTTAGAATTCCTTGGGTTTATTCTGAACTCAGTGAATATGACCATAAGGATTACCCCAGCAAAAGCTCTGAATTTACAATCACAGTGCAATAAGTTATTGCACAAACCACAGGTCATTATTAGAGACCTGGCACATGTGATTGGACTTATGGTGTCTAGTATACCTGGAGTCCAATTGGGCATGCTTTTCTATCGAAATTTGGAAAATGAGAAAATAGATTGCCTTAAAGCAAACAATGGAAATTTTGATGCAATCTGTACAATAAGTGAAGCATGTAAGGCAGATTTAAGATGGTGGCGTGAGAACATTCTCAGTGCTAAAAAGAAAATATTACAGGATGACCCTGATGTTATCATTAGATCAGATGCATCAAAAGAAGGTTGGGGGGCAGAGTTGAACGACAAGCGTACAGGAGGACGCTGGTTTGCAGAGGAAACCGACCTGCATATTAATGAGCTAGAGCTAAAAGCTATTTTATTTGCACTGAAATCATTGTGTAAAAACAAAACAAATACCCACATTAGAGTGGAAAGTGACAATACAACAGCAGTATGCTATGTCAACAATATGGGGGGTAGTAAGTCCAGGCCATGTAACAATATTGCAAGAGAAATTTGGATGTGGGCCTTAGAACATAATAACTGGCTCACTGCTGCACACTTGCCAGGGAAAGACAATTGTATTGCTGACTGTGAGTCACGTGTGTTTAATGACAGAACAGAATGGCAATTGCAAAGTGCAGTATTTTCAGAGTTAAATATTCTCTGGGGCCCTTTTGAGATTGATCTATTTGCGTCTAGACTGAATAGACAATTAGAGAAGTATGTGTCTTGGAGACCTGATCCTGAGGCAACATATATAGATGCATTCTCATTGTCATGGACTAACAAAAACCTCTATGTTTTTCCCCCATTTTCTCAAATCAATAGATGCCTTCAAAAGATTTCACAAGATCAAGCAGAAGCTGTGATCCTGGTACCAATATGGCCAACACAGACATTCTTTGCGACAATACTGACAATGCTAATAGACAACCCCAGACTTCTTCCAAGGAAAGACAACCTTCTGACTCTACCTCATTCATCATTGCTACATCCGTTAAGGAAAAAGATCCAGTTGATGGCCTGTCTTGTCTCAGGGAAGCCATGGAAGCAAAAGGCATTCCTGATGAAGCAAAAGCAATCATCCTCAAATCCTGGCGTGATGGAACACAAAAGCAATACAACTCCTATTTTAAAAGGTGGCTACAATTTTGTAGTGAGAGGAAAATTAGTAGAACTGAAGTTACTGTGAACAATGCTCTTAAGTTCTTAACAAACCTTTATGAAATGGGACTTAGATACAGTGCCATCAACACTGCTCGCTGTGCTCTATCAAGTTTGAATTTTGATAGCAGAATTACAATTGGTAATCATCCTGTCATAGTACGGTTTATGAAGGGGATCTACGAGTTAAGGCCAGTGCAGAGTAAATACTCTTCTATATGGGATGTCAAGAATGTATTGAACTTGTTCAGAAAATGGCCATCAAACGAAGAACTGTCATTGAAAGCCTTGTCGCATAAAACTGTTATGTTAATTTCGTTAGTTACTGCTCAACGAGTACAGTCGTTACATATGTTAGACACTGTTAATATGATGGAAATGGAGAACAGTATGACCTTCCAGATTGGGCTGATTAAGCAGAGTAAACCTACAACTAAATCAGCTGTAATTGAACTTCAGGAATATCCACAAGATGAAAAAATTTGTGTACTGAGAGCATTGAAATGCTATTTGAAAAGGACTGCATGTCTACGTGGAAAGGAAACCAAGGTTTTTATCACCCACTCAAAACCATACCATGCAGCTAGCAAGGACACATTAAGAAGGTGGATAAAGTCATGCTTAGCAGAAGGAAAGATTGATACTAGTATGTTCTCGGCACATAGTACCAGGGCAGCATCAACATCATCTGCTTTCAGGGCAGGTTTGCCTTTAAAACTTATTTTGGAAAAGGCTGGGTGGTCTAATGAGACCACATTTGCAAGGCATTATAATGTACCTGTTCAAAGTAATGAAAAGTCAGAATTTGTAAAAGCAGTGTTTGAATAGTTCAAATTAACTCACACTTGACATTCATGTTTAGGACATGTTAAATGAAAGACAATTAACTGTTTACTGTCATTGTACAGCCGTAAGAAATTGGCAAGCTAGGGTAGCACAAGCACTTTAATAAATAAAGTACACTTACATTTGCCCTAGTGCCTGTTTATTCAATAAATGCTATCTTAGATTTGTGCATATGGTCTATGTGCTGAATCATTATACCTATATTAAGGTCAGATGCAATAGATGATGTATATAATATTATTGAATATATATATACCTGCTAGAGTAGCTATAGGTTTCTACTACTCTATGTTTGTGTTTAACTATTGCGAGATTGCAGTCATCTTGGCTGCGAAATCTCACGTGATCCCTAAATGTGGTGACGTAGAAGAATTTGAAAATTAAACGAGACTTACCTGGAAGTCGAAGTTTGATTGAGATTCTTCTAGTCACCACAACATTTAGGGATCAAGTGCCCACCCTCATGTGTAAACATGACCCTACCCTATATATAGTATATTCCTGACAGACAAAAGGAATATTATCGTACATACATGGGCATTGTTGTACATCTGTTGTGGTCTTCAATTCAAGATGACTACAATCTGCTTTAAAGACTGATCTTGCGCATGCGCGTTGCAATCTCACTTGATCCCTAAATGTTGTGGTGACTAGAAGAATCTCAATCAAACTTCGACTTCCAGGTAAGTCTCGTTTAATTTTCAAATTATACCTCCCCCCCTCCCAAAGGGGTGTCTTGTTATTGATATTGCTCTGATGGACGAACTGAAACGTATCAACATGATCGGTCACTGGCATGCAATAACGAAATCCTAAAAGAGTTATCATGCACCTTCATTTGTCACAATGAATGAGCCATGGTGCTTGTATTTTATAGGGTTAGAACAGAGGAAAATTTTCCCCTTTGTTAGAAGCAATCGATTTGCAGGGCCCATCTTGATACCAGCCTAACTGCTGTATATATAAAGTCTTCAGTATCTTATCTAATTAGGGTTTACCTTTAGCCAGTTGTTCAGGCTGTTGTATACTGGCATCTTCTCCCAAGAACTGGGTACTTGAAGTCACGCAAGAGAAAAACAACCAGAAAATACAAAAGTGAAGAAAGTGTTTCAACATTATTATTCCTCCACTAGAGTAAAACTGTTTACTTGTTGTTGGAGAGTTGGCTACCGAACTCGAGTTTCAACAATGTGAAAGTGACTTGTTGAATGCATGGAACTACTGAAACACGACACTTGAAGTAAGTGCTCTTTGAAAACAAATGTATATTTGATTGAAGTTTTTCTGCATCAGAGATCATTTTTCTGCTACGGCGGTTAAACACAATGGAAGGATTTTTAAAGTCCATTTAAAAATGGAGTTGAAACGACTGATTGAAAGATGTCATCAAAAGCAATCACGGAATATTCAAGATAGATAAAAAAAGAAACCTCACTTGACAAAAACTCGCGATGAATTTATTTTAGCAAAATATTTCGATCAGACACATTTCCATTAAATTAAATTCACCTACACAATGCGAAAAAGTTGGATACTATGTTAATGTTCGATTCGCAACATAGAACATCTTAATTTGCAACTGACAAAACAGTAGCGTGTTCTGGTCGAGTTTATAGTCAGAAATCAAATAATGGTATTGAATTTTCAACAACGCATCGGTAATGCTATTTTTAAGTATCTTATCTGAAATCAAAGTAGAATTAAAACAATACTAAAGAACTCTTGCTTCAAAGCGAAAACAAAAACTAGTAGCTAACTATACTATAGTCGTTCTGTAGAAAACTCAAAAAGTCCAAATTTCATAATCATTTAATCGAAGGACTTTTATCATATGATAAAACAAATAAAAAGTCGTTCCACACCAAAAATAAATCAGTTCCATTACACAGTTTGGGCTACCAGTGTATAGGCTTACTCCGGCATTTCAGTCACGTGGTATGTTTTGAGCGATATAGCTAGTTTGTAGGCGACCACGAGCCGTAGCATAGATGCACTAGGAAGCTTCATGGCGACAAATCGCGGATGATAAATCAGTACTGCAGTGAAATCCTTCAACAATTAGATACTTTAATAATGTGTTAATCAATATTTTTTTATGTTTTTAAATGGTTGTCCTTGATTTTGTTGCATTTTGTATTCCAAGACCAAAATGCATTAGGTCAGTGTGTACTACAGCTACAAGGAAATGTAACAACATATTGATTCTCTAAATCCTCTTAGGTTAATTCTCACGCCAATCAGCAACCTTTACTGTGAATTTTAGATGCGAAAAAGTAAACGAAATTTCAAATTTACGTTTACGATGCGGCATTTTAGTCTTGAAATGCAACATGCAACAAAACTGCTGACACGCCTTGTAAATCAAATGTGTTGCATCTTTCTTTTCGTTTCAGGAGGATTTTTGTTTGTTGATGATATACTTCAACTAAAACGTCGTCCCCAGAGCCTGCGCTATTGTCATCCAGCGGAAACACTGAAGAAAACCTCAAACATACTGTTGATACCAATGATAAAAACGATAGGCTCTTAAAACTGACCAAGAAACTGGAAGGCTGATGATTAGAGGATCAGGAGTTCAGTCAGCAGTCCCCACGAAGTCTATCATCGTCATAGTTAGGTGTAACAGCGCACCAAGGGCGACCACGATCTCTAGATGTGCAGCCATTGTAACGTACACCTTTGTAGATGAACGGAAAGACACAGATCTCTCCTCTTGTTGTCTTTTGATGAGCAGCACCTGAGCACAATAGCACGTTATTAACAAATTCAACAGTCAATTTGCCGCTCTTTTACACTGGACACGCGGCAACTTTTACACTACAAACACTATTACACTAAGAACCTTTACGCCTTCGTTGTGAGCAGTTGTCAATCTCGAGCCCAGAGTTTTGCCAGCGTCTGGAACGCAGGCGCTGGGTTCGAGATTGAGCAGTTGTAGCCTAGCCTCATCCCCAGGCTACATAGCGGCGCGACCATAGTGACGTCACGCTTCAGGTCGAGCCGGGCAAACGTCCGCCATCTTGGACGGGAGAACTGGAGTAGCCTGGGGACGAGGAT